>JARQOC010000005.1:111034362-111070674 GCA_033576535.1 Allobates femoralis
GGGAAAGCCAAAAGCGGGAAACGTCCCTCCCCACAGCGGGTTACCGACTTTTTCGCGGCCGCTAGACCCGCCAGCAGAGAAGCTAAAATGGCGCCGGCCTCGCCGCGTTCTACCCGCTCCTCCTCCAGAAGGAGCTCTGTGGTCTCCTCCGGCTCTAATGGAGGCGGGAATGGAGACGCACCAGTGACCCATAACAGCATGAGGGAAATGCTGTCCTCACTAAACATGTCACTCCAGAACTCCATGAAGGAGATGGTTGCTGATCTCAAAAGAGAGGTGGCTGACATTGGTGGCCGCACTGATAAGCTGGAAAGGAAAATGGCTGAGATAGTGCAGTCACATAATGAGCTATTAGATGCACATGAGGAACTGAAAGACCAAATGCATAAGGTGCAAGTAAAACAACTGGATCTTGAGGATCGCTCTAGACGCAATAACGTCCGCATTAGAGGGATTCCAGAAGCTGTGCAGCCTAGAGATCTTCGCTCTATGTTACAGGACTTTATAATGGCCACCATGCCTGAAGTGGAGAAGAAGGACATTATTATTGACCGGATACACAGGGTACCTAAGCCCTCTCATATAAGCCCTAATTTACCCAGAGACGTGCTTGCCAGAATTCATTTTTATGAATTGAAAGAGGACTTTCTATACTGCCTCCGTGGTAAACCTGCTCTGCCTGATCAGTTCTCTAAATTGGCTGTCTTTTCAGACTTATCACCGGGTACCCTGGCCCTACGTCGTGCATTCCGCCCATACACTTCTGCACTGCGTACTCAAGACATTCAGTATATATGGGGCTTCCCAACCAAGCTCATAATACGCAGAGGAGACTCTACTCATGTCTGCATTTCACCGGGCCATGCAGCTAAACTCCTCTCTCAATGGGGTATACACATCTCTAATGGATCTGTTGGGGAGACCTCTTCTCCCGCTACACCCAAGAAACATGTGGATCCGGAGTGGTCCACGGTCTGAGTACACTTGTCTATTCTGAGGGGCATTGTTCCCTTTTGTTTTTTTTTCTCTCCTGGTCACATTAACACCTGGACCCATTACTCCTATGTTCTTAACTGTTTTTTCTTTTTAGGAGATAATGATTTGGAAGCTCTAATTAGAGCCTTCACTACAGGGATTAACTTTTTTTGATTCCTGAATTTAAGCCCCAAGAGCGTATTTTTGTCGCTCATTGTTTCTTTTGGAGACTATTGCTGTTCTCCCTTATGAGCATTTTTGCTCTGTTTCATTATGGTTTTACTTTTCTTTTTTTTTTTCTCAGATTGCATTTGGTGTTGAAATGTTATTATTACTATCTCTTGTTTTCCTTACCTCCCTACCCTCACTTTCCTACACATCTCCCCTTCCCTCCTTACCCTCGACCCCATTGGTTTTGGTCTTGCAGGAAATTCCGGTTCTTAAATATGTCTGTAACGCTGCCTTTTAATACCCTATCATGAGCATATCGATAATGTCAATTAATGTGAATGGATTGAATTCGCCAACTAAGAGGTCTATTGTCTTAAAACACTTACACAAGTCTAAGAGTGATGTGATCTTCATCCAGGAGACGCACTTGTTAGCTAAAGATAATGACAGAATGCGATCTCGTATTTACTCACACCAATTTTATGCCAATTGTTCCAAAAAAAAGGCGGGTGTGGGTATCTTGGTGAGAAACACGGTCTCATTCCAATTGGAGCATACTATTTCGGACCCTGAGGGACGATTTCTCATTTTAATTTGCAAATTGAATAATGTCACTTATACCTTGGTAGCGGTATATGCGCCGAACGTAGGGCAAATGAAGTTCCTTAGATCTCTCCTGGATGAAGTCTCTTTGCACACTCAAGGACGCAGACTTATAGGTGGTGATTTCAACATGCCTATGTTAAAACGTTTAGATTGTTCGGGCCCACCTCAGTGCCGTGGGGAAATGAATGCATTGGTTTTAGAATACGGATTACATGATGTGTGGCGGTATCATCATGGCGAAGAGCGTGATTATACGTTCTTTTCTGCGAGATACCAAACATATAGCCGTATTGATTTAATACTGGTAGATGGTTCTCTTTTACATTGCTGTAAACAAGCAGGGATTGGTAACATCACATGGTCAGACCATGCTCCCACTACTTTGCAAATTAATGATCCCTCTGCTATACGTCCCCCATACACATGGAAACTTAACACATATTTACTGTCTAACGCTGAGGTATTTCAGGAGATCTCCGATCAACTGAGAGAATTTTTCATTCATAATGACAATGGGGAAGTACAGGACGAGGTTCTGTGGTTATCCCATAAAGCAGTCCTCAGGGGAATTTTTATTAAACTGGCGGCCTTACATAAAAGACGGTATATGGCGGACCTGACTGATACCTTAAAATTACTCCAATCTTTGGAAACGCAACATAAATCCACTCCTACCCCTACTTTACTACAGTCCTTACTTGATACAAGACACCACCTTAGGTCATTACTACTCCAGAAAGCTCAGAATAATTTGAAAAAATTGAAGGCCAAATATTATGGCATGGGAGACAGGGCAGGCTCTCTTTTAGCTCGTAGAGCAAGAAAAAGAATGGCACAGTCCAGGATTCCCTATGTTGTCTCTGCTGAAGGTAAACAGGTTCGTAATCCTTTGCAGATTGCGGAGGAATTTCGTTCATATTACGATTCCCTATATAACTTACATCGTTCATCTGACACCCCTCAGCCTACAGCGGAGTCAATATCTTCCTTCCTAGATAGGGTAACCTTACCCAAACTGACTCCTTCTCAATTGAGTACCTTGAATGCGCCACTCACAGAATTGGAAATAAATCGTGTTCTCCAGTCCTCAACAACTAATACAGCTCCTGGGCCTGATGGTTTCCCTGTCTTATACTATAAGTCTTACACCTCTGTCCTCTCTCCCTATTTACTACGACTATTTGAGTTCTGGCGCACCAGGGGGGCTATCCGACGGGAGAGTCTGGAAGCAACCATATCTACACTACCCAAACCTGGGAAGTCTCCCACCTCTCCTGGTAACTTCCGCCCTATAGCGCTGCTCAATTGTGATGTTAAATTATATGCGAAGGTGTGGGCAACGAGATTGATGAACGTCCTTCCGTCTCTCGTTGACCCAGACCAGGTGGGATTTGTGCCAGGCCGGCAGGCTCGAGACGGAACCAGACGCCTTATCAACATTCTGGATCTCATGGAACGTGCTGATGCCCCCGGTGTTCTCCTGTCTCTTGATGCGGAAAAGGCGTTTGACAGGGTGCACTGGGGGTACGTTGAAGCGGTTCTACAGAAATTTGGCATTGTTGGCTCTGCCATGTCTGCCATAATGGCATTATACACACACCCTAATGCTTCCGTCCGAGCCTCTGGCTTTCTTTCGGACTCCTTTGATATTTCAAACGGCACACGCCAAGGATGTCCTCTTTCCCCGCTGATATTTGCATTGGTGATGGAACCCTTGGCAGCGCGTATTAGGGCGGAACCTCAGGTGCGGGGTGTTCTGGTGGGGGGAGTAGAACACAAAGTAGGTTTATACGCGGACGATGTTATTTTCACATGCGTCAATGTTATCCCCTCATTGTACAAAATTATGGATATTCTTACAGAGTTTTCTGCAGCCTCCTATTATCGCCTCAATATACAAAAATCCATAATCTATCCGGTAAACATCACGCAGTCGACACAACAGTCCATACGCCAACTTTTTACTTTTACATGGGCTCCGGAAGGTTTTACCTATCTGGGAATCTATATCACCCAACTTCATAACATAGTCAAAAGTAACTGTGATTTGGTCATCAATGATATTAGAATCGAACTCAACAGGCTCTCCCCTCTATGCCTCTCCTGGGTCGCCAGAATAAACTTAATCAAAATGCTTATCCTCCCCAAACTGATATACTTATTTAGATGTCTTCCTATGACATTCCCCCGTAAATGTATATCTAAATTACAGACTATGCTTAATACTTTTATTTGGAGTGGTAAACCACACAGAGTATCTCATAACATTATGGTTCTCCCTTATAAACAGGGAGGACTGGGTGTCCCTGATGTTTTATCCTACCATAGAGCAGCTCTTTTAGAGCCAGCCAACCGTTGGTGGTCGGGAGAAAACCTTTCTCCTCGATGGTTACAAATTGAATCCCATTACGCTCCGACTGGATCTCTAAGACTTCAATTAGAGGCCGGCCTCCTACAGAGGTCAGATAGTAATATTCCCTTGCGTACAATGGGAGCTCTTTTGAGGTTATGGTACTCCATGGGTAGATCCCACTTTTCCTTCTTATTTCACTATATTTCCCTAGATGCATTAGAGTCACTGATCCCTGACATCTCTCTGTCTCACTGGAAAACTAGGGGTATTCATTTTCTAAGAGACATACTGGATGAGGATGGAGTTCAGTCATTTTCTGACCTTGTACGAATGTTTGCACTTCCTACCCAGGTGTTTTATCAATACCTTCAGGTCCGCCATTTACTGCATACAGTCGGTCTGCCTCCACGAGTCATCTCACTTGGAGAAGACTCTCTTCAACGTTATTTTAAAGCTTCCTCTACTCAACGAGGTGTCTCTATTATATATCGGGCCTTAACAGCCCCTATGGATGGAGGGAAGCTTCCGTATATGGAGGCCTGGGAAAATCGGCTTTCATTTAAGGCTTCTGCCAAGTCATGGCACTCTGCATTCTCCCATGCTTCCAAATACTCCTCTTGCCTTAACCATTTAGAACAAGCTAAAAAACTCCAAATGAACTGGTACTTAACCCCCTTTCGCTTACATAAATTTAATCCGGCTCTCTCAGATTTGTGCTGGAAAGGCTGCCAACACCGCGGAACTATGGAACATATGTGGTGGTTTTGTCCCTTGTTACAAGTCTTCTGGAAACAGGTTGAATCCTTAATAATAACAATCACTGGTATTCCCCTGGTTCTAGACGCCCCATTGGCTCTTTTGGGTATAGGTCTGGAGGACGTCCCCTCCTTAATCAGGCCCATGATGACCAATATTTTAATAGCGGCCAGAACCTGTATTGCCAGACATTGGAGGAAACCGTCTTCTCCTACAAAGGAAGAGGTGATCTCGCAACTTAATCTCCATGCGCAACATGAGATTATATTAGTACATGACTTTAATGCTAAGTCGAAAATTTTGAATGGTTGGGATTTATGGTCTTCCTCCTCTTATGCTAAACAATTGTGATGTGATGTAGTCTCACCTATAATCAATATAATGTTAACCCGGAGTTCCTACCCATTCATATGTTTGTCTGTCACATTTTCAATGGGTGCTCGTCCCTACCTCCCTTCTGACCTCTCCCCTCCCGTCTGCCTTCTGATTCCTATCCCCTCCTTGTTTTATATTGAAACTTACTGTATTCAATTTATACGGTTGTATTGTTCTCTCCTGTTTATCTATGTTAAAATCAATAAAAATTTATTGTTTATAAAAAAAAAAAGAAAGGCAGCGGAGATGGTTTAGTTCTAGTGGGGAGAACTGTATCCCCCGGGGCAGTAAGGAGTTAAAGTCTATTGGGGTTATAGATGGTGGAAGAGGGGTTGGAGGACACACACTCACGTTTGGTAGACACTGATGCAATTCTCTTCTTCTCCTGGTGCTGCAGAGCCAACAGGCTGGATCTGTAGGGAGGCTCTCTGTGCTGAATCTGGAGCAAAGGTCGCAATCAATACACAGACTCACAGTTTTGCTGTTTTTCCAAAGCTTTACTGCTGATGTTAGTGCAGATTATAGTCCACGGAGTCTGTAATGGGGCTAAGCTCTCTCCCAACCCTGTCCGGGGTCGTCAGCATCCTTATGCTGCACTCTGTATGTGTGTCCTGGCTGCTGCTATTAGCTGAGCTGCTGGGATTCCTCACGTCTCTCTGTATCCTGCTGGTACCACTTGGCTAGGCAACTTGAGTCCTCTATGCTGTGCTGACCCCTCCGTGTTGCTTCGCTCTGGTACTAGGGGCATCTAGAGATCCCACTGTTCCTGGATTCACTGTGCTGTGGGTGCCAGACACAGTACCGGATCCGGTGTCCGTTTCTGTGCGTTCTTCTGGGGCAAGTGAAGGTATCACTCCAGCTCCCAGATGTGTGTCTCTGTCTTTCGTTCTCCTGTTCCTCTGACCCTTGCTAGGTCTGCACTGAGCTAACTCTGCTCTAAGGGTCCTCTTCACAGCCCTGCTCCGAGCTGAACTGAGCTCTCCCTCATGAGCAAGTATATTTAAGGGAGCAGGTGGTGCTCCCCCTCCTGGCCCAGAGGTGCTAGTGTTCGTCAGTGTGTAGTGGGAAGAGAACCTGTGTGGTGTTATTGTGGCATATTAACCCATGGGGTGCCACACAATAACAGCAGATCGCTGGAACTTCAGTACCAAAATCCTCAGCAATTAACCAACTATCTCTTTAGGTGTCAGCAATTTTTTGATGAGCTGTCAATTGATGATGATTAAGATCAAGACAAGCACCCAGACACTATAGACACATTATATACTGTATATTATATACACACACATATACTGTACAGAGTTATTTACTGTTAACAAACCCAATTCCTGCAAATAGCAAAGAACTAAATTCTGTATTTGAGAAAGTTAAAGAACTCATCATTAAATGGTTAAAGAGCACCTGTCAATAGGACTTTGGACTGTTAATTGTAGACATGACTGTAATGGTACTTTTGATTTCTGAAAAAAAAGTACTTTCATCAGCCTCAGTTTTGCTGGGCTAAAAGCTGCACACGTCATTTGCTGCCTGAACGAGTACTATCCTCCCTATGCTTGCTTCATGTCTATGACTGACATGTTATTGCTTTTTCAGTGTCCTACCTCCTATGGTCAAAATTACACCTGGGGGGGGAAAGGGTGGATAAAATCCCCAAATAGCAGGAGACCAAGTGCAGCATCACACCCAGTGCACTTGTACCTTAATAGCATAAAACCCAGGCTGATCACAAATGACAAAACATTATCAATTAGTCTCAAAGTGTCATTACAGTCACATCTTCAGTTCAACAATCCTGCAGATATATTTTCTTTAATCCTCATTTCTTCAATGTGCAAAAAAACAAACAAAATAAAAAGTAAATGAAACGGAGAAAGTGTTAATTTTTTTTTCTTTTATTACTGGTAAACAAAGTGTCGTGTGCATGAAACAACTGAGCACCCAGCATGCCCCCAGGTATAGCAGCACATGCCAGAGGTGGAGAGGAACATAAGATCTATAAAGACAAGATAAACCCCAAAACACTACAGAACAGCACACTATATACCCATCAGTAAATACAAAGCCAAGCCACCACTATGCTACATCAATTACATTCTCTACAGTACAAGCAAAACAATCCTTCAAAACAAAGAAATAAATAATAAGTGCAAATACCTAAATATAGGCAAATGAAGCAACTGATGTCGCCTGTTATAGATGTGCAAAGCTTAGAACGACCAAAGGCATTAAACAACTCTATGGCTATAACGCTATCTAGAATGGACTGGAGTGCAATCCGAAAGAACTGAGCAAGAACATTTCTATTGTGTGATGTGTAGTCAGGAATGGAGCTTCCCAGGCTACAGATATTAGTGATAGGAACATCGGCAGCTTTCATGTACATCATTAATGATATAGTGCAACATGTCATATCATTCAGAAGGAAGCTCAGTCTGATGGTGGGGTTACACGTAGCGATATCGTCCCAATATTGCATACAACGCCGCGGGAGCGCGCATTTTGGGAGCACTTTTCCCGATATCGCATCGCCGGTTTACACGCTGCGATATCGGGAAACAACGTCCCTCCGATGTGTACGCCCACCAACCCAGTAACGACCATTTAACATGGGAGTTAAAGGGTGAGGTGCGAGTACGCAACAGAGTTGGGCTGTCACACGCAGCGATGCTGGTACAACGGCCTTGCGATATCGGGAAGTTGAATAGCTCTGCTATTCAACTCCGATATCGTTTTGGCATCGTTCCAGCATCGCGTTGTATGCTAAAACAGTACAACGCGCACACGATATCGGGTCCAACTCGCGACCCACGTGACTTTTTGTCGGAGTTGGGTCGGAGTTGGACGCCGATATCGCGGCGTGTAAACCCACCATCAGACTTCTGTACAGGCAGAGCTGTAAATCAATGATGTTGGGGAAGGCAGAGATAGATGAATGTGGGAAGCTGCACTGAACTGTTTGTGCATGCCAAGGGTGCACCGAGCGCCTGTGCTTGGTTTGAATGGTTATTTTGTGATTACAAACGCCCTTTAACATTTTAGGAAAGATTTCAGTGCAACAAGACGGCAGCTATACTATGGCGATTACCTCCCTAGACGAATAGAATGTTATTTGCTTATTAAAGGGATTTAGGAATTCATTTATAATGACATTTTTACTTTTTTCTATTCCCAGAGAATTCCTGTGACTTTTATTTCACCTCAAAAATTTCAAACAGTTGAAGGGCGTCTATCACTACATTTTGGGACTCCAATCGTGAGCTGTATGATGACAATGCTGAGGCTTTATTGTTCTAAATCAACAAGCTTTGGGCAGTAATAGAATAGAATAAATAAAACTTAACCTAAAACTAATTCAGAACTCATTGGGTGCTTGAATATTGACTTTGGGCCTGGCAAAAAGGTTTTTTAAAATTTAAATAGAAAAACCTTAGTATATAAATATATAACACTGTAGCTCACTCATGTGTTACTACGCAGCATACCAATCTACTAGTCAACTGTTCACTCAAGCATCTGCAGTATAAACAGACGTGTGGGAAGCTGGAAGTATTAATGCAGACGCCTAATGCAAAAAGAAAAATACCTATAGAACATACCAGAACTCAAACAACTTAAAACATATAAAACAACTAAAAGAGAAGAATGTAAAAATGTATAAACAATGAATGAGCCGACTAGCTCTCCCTCAGACTCCACAATGTAGTCTATATTGGATTCTGCATTTACTAGGACGTCTATAGATTCCGCTCAGTACCATTGGTTCATCACCAATACATTGTACTATAGTCTATAGGCGGGAGAAAAAGAAACTTTGATCACAACACAAAAATAGAAAAGTTGAAGAACTTATGCAAGAACAAACTGTAAATTCCTGCAGCAATGTCTTCTAACAGGTCAATGAAATCAATCAGGTCAACAAGAGGATTGGACCTGGTCCTCAGTGGAGAAAGATTGCCACAATCGTGCCACTCCAAGTTTCTGCAACTTTCACCTATTGGAGAGGTGAGGTGAGCACTGGGGAGGACATCTCTGCACCGAAAAAGTACAGAGAACCACTTGTTTAGGACGTCAGTAAACCTGGAAAAGTCCTTTTGTAGTGCATGTACTGAAGGTAACTGGATTCACCAGTTCAGTGTCCTACATTCATAGAAATGGGGGTCTGGATGTAGAGCTGGTGGACATCTTGCGGGTATCAAGGAAACGTCTTGCTTGTTCCGTCATGAATAGCTGGTCTTCTGCCGTTCCAAATGCAATCGCTTCCCACTCATAAAAAGAATAAAAACAAATATAAAGTGAAGTTACTATAACACAAACACAACAATTATCTGTTCTTACATTAAGAATAATAATGGTTGTTGGTAGAGATGTCTGAAATCCATTGCTAAGATTTATTTGTTCGAGGCTGGCTTCACACCACGTTTTTTGGGATCCTGTTCTGTCCGTTTTGAAAAGGACAGAACAGGATCCTGTTTTGCCTCCCATGTATCCCTATGGTGCAGGATTGGCCATAAATAGCCATCCGATTCTGCCAGTTCAGTGCCTGATTCATTTCTGTCCTGTTTTTTCCCGACCCCAAAATAGACTGCTCCGATTTTGGGTTTCAGTTAAAAAGAAAAAAAAAAAAAAAAGGACCAAACTTGCCAGGACCGAATCCGGGCCAATCTAGGAAAAAAACAGGATCATTTCTCAGATCTGGTTTTAGTGTACTGAGCATGCTCAGTACACTAAAACTGCTCTGTTCCCGTAATTTCACTTCAGTAGTATATCAACATACACTGCTAAAGTGAAATTAAAGAAAGGAATAGTTAAAAAAAAATGCTCACCTCTCCGCCGAGTGTTCTGCAATGCGAGGCGTCAACCTTTGATGGCTGCAGGACCTTAATCAGCTGACCGGGCAGGGTGGCAAACCGATGAGCAGATGTGTCACATGACAGCATCAGCTGAGCGGTTTTAAATCGCCTGCCAAATCCGATCGGCAGACGAGCGATTTAAACCATTCAGCTAATGTTGTCATGTGACATATCAGCTAATCGGGTTGTCGCCCCTTCCCAGTCAGCTGATTAAGATCCTGCAGCCAATGGAGGTGGATGCCTCGCATCGCAGGACACTCGGCGGAGAGGTGAGCATTTTTTTATTTTTAACCTTTTCTTTCTTTAATTTCACTTTAGCGGTCTATGTAGATACACTGCTAAAGTGAAAGTAACAGCGCTGACACCACTTGCCTGGCTCGGCTCCCTCCAGCTCTTTCTGTATACGGATCCCTCAAAATTCCAGATCCAGACACAGAAATGGCATCCAGAATTACAATCTGGACCTGTCCTTTCCTGTCCGTTTGGTCCTGCAAAAAACAGGATCCCCATGGACAGGAACACAACCGTGGTGTGAAGCCAGCCTAAAGACCTCTTCAATCTGAAGCTGTAGAAACAATATAGGTGCAAACTCTAAATTACAAGCTAATTCATCTAAAAAGTCTCTGCTCCAACCCGAGAGAAGAATACTTCTTAGCAGATGCTTCCAAGCCCATAGATTTATGTTGATATTCTCAAAAGTCAAAAGCATGCACTGGACAAGTCCAAAGACAAGGAATTATAACCTTTTTATGTAATTTATTCTCTACGTGTTTCAGGGTTTATAACACCTCCCTAAGGAGAATCACAAGAGGTACATCTTATGATTCTCCTGAGGAAGGGGTTTAAACCCTGAAACTAGTAGAGAATGAATCACATAAAAAGGTTATAATTCCTTGTCATTTAAATTATTGGATCCAGATGAATAGTAGCACGGTGATAAAACCCCCAATTCTGTTCTGAGGATATTTAGACATTCCTGAAACACAGTGGTCCTTTGACCACAAGAGAGTCCTGAACGCTCATTGCACAGCTTTTTCTGCAACTCCTAGACTTTAATTGGGAGGTGCCACATTCAGGCTATAGCATTCAATATTGAAGTATTTTTAAGGTATCACAAAAAGTGTAAAACGTAACACATAAAATAATAGATATACAACTATTGTTTTCAAAGTAAGTACACACTACAACTATATATCACACAGAGAAATGAATTAGCTAAAAATATGCCAGTACTTTATAAAGTTAAGAGTACCTGGTCAAAACTTTCCAATTTAATTGTTTTGGAATCGGTGTTTGGCTCATTTCTCAAAAGTTCCCCATGGTTATGCTTTTCAGGGCTATACTTGCATCTCCAGTCATCCTTTTCAGCCATTGGACTTTGACTCTTAATTTCATTTTCATTCTTTAAAAAGAATAAAAAAGTAGTGATTTATTAAAGTAAAAACATGCCAGTGTCCTATCAGAGAAACTAAATAATAAGTAGTTGTGATACCTTTTAATGGCCAACAAAAATCAAATAATTGATGTTACAAAGCTAACGACATCTCAAAAGCTTGCTTGGTAACATCAATTACTTGATTTTTGAAAGCCATTAAAAAGTCGGGGACAAATAATAATAAAAATAAAAGTAGTTTGTGACGACACCTATGGTTCCGGTATGGCTACCAATGCTGCAGGTCAGACCTCCAGGGTGATGGTAAGGCAGTGAGATGGTTACGCTCCCGTAGGTGGAGCGGGATCCCCGGGGCAGTTGTAGTAGTTAATAGTTTTTACACAGGGAAGCAGCTCTCCACACAGCCTTGTCACTCGCCCTGTAGCAGTATGCGGCTCATCAGGTGGAGGTATTGACAAGTCTATGGAGGGAGCAGAATCAGGGGCTGCAATAACAGTCACACACAGGGTTGTTGTTTCCGTACCTTTTACTGATGTTTCAGGTATTGTCCAGGGTACAGTCACGGGTGTTACAAGTCCGGGTGCTCTGGTAGCAGTTCAGGATCTCCACACCCGGCGAGTTGTGAGGCCTCCCTGTTGTGCTGTGTTAGTCTTGGTCCTAGGTTGCCTGAAGCTAGGCCCTGACCCTCTCCTAAGGTCTTCACCTGTATGCTGGGCACTGTGGTATCAGCTGCGGTTCCTGGGCTCTAATGTGCAGAAGTGCCTTCAGGCACTGCTGCGGCTAGGAGACTTGGAATATCCCTGGTTCCCGGTCTTTAATGCTGGGCAGGTCATTCCCACACAGTCTCAGAAACCAGTGTCTGGGTTCTGGCACTGTTCCTCTGGGGCGAATCGGTATGGCTCCACTCCCCCCGCTACTACTCCTTGCCTTCGACCCTTGCTCCAGGGTCCCTCATGCTGTCTAGTAGCTCTCTCTGGTACGGGCTTACCACAACACCGTCACCAGGATGTCTTCACAGTCCTCCCTGGAACTGCACTCTGCTAACCTAACTGACTCCGCCTACAAGCCTGAATTTATATGGGACCTCGCCTGAACTGGGTTTGTAGAGCTCCCCCCTTCAGGTCTGGAGTGGAAGGTGTTGTGTGTGCGCTTACCTGATATGGAGATCCTTCCCTGCTCCAGGTGTTTCTGTGGCAACCAAACCCTGGGGTGCCACAGTATCACAACTACAAAATGATTATTTTGTTTCTCCCACTGAGAGCAATCTATCGTTTTCAACTGGCTAACACAGTACCAAACTTTTTTTTCCTATTATCCTAGTGCCTCCATCACATGGTTGTCAAGTGATAAAGATCAGGCCAGAAATCCATATTTCAAGTGTTTCTATCTAATTGTATATGCAAATTGTCACTTAATTAGACAAAATCTAATGCCACCAATAAAGGTAGAAATCCTAAAAGTCACAATCGACTCTTTAACAAGCCTTTTAATAGGATTTAGGATTTGAGCCAGATCAGAACCCCAAACTGCAGACACTGCGTTTTGGGGTAACTGCCCCTCATCAGTGCAGTGTGTGGGAATTCTGATCTGCCTGTGTGAGAGGCTAAGACGAGGTCTGGGGGGAGTATCTATTCTTCTTGCGGAGAGTATTCTGCTAGCTGGCAGATGAGGAGACTAAGCTGCAATGCTCCTCTGGAAAATTGCATATGCAAATTGTCACTTAAGTAGACAAACTCTAATGCCAATTGTACACTTGGGCCCCAATTCATCATTGCCTTTGCGCCTGTTGCTCCAATTTTGTGCTTTCTTTTGCACCCAACTCATTACTCTACTTGCTCTTTTTAGAAGTCTATCTTACATGTGCTGACCTGTTTTATTTACTTTTGTTTTCTGCATTAAGGGTGCAGTCGGAGGCTTAATCGTTAACTGAAACTTTTTTTTTTTTTTTAAAAAGAGTTGCAAAATTTGGCACACCACCACTGCCATCCCCCCTCCAGCGGTGTATATGTGTCAGTATACCAGTATTTAGGGGCAATAATTGCATAATTTTGCAAACTGAGACTTTTTGGTGGCAAAAGTCAAACACAAGACTTTTTTTGAAGACAGAAAAAAAACACCACTTTTGACTTTGTGCCAAATTCATGAATGGTGGTTATATCTTCAATAATTTAGTGCCTAAAATGGCAATTAATGTGGCATTAATTTTTATTTTTGGCAGCAAATTGTTCAAAATATCATGCACCATTCATGAATTTGGCGCTAAAAATCTAAGTAATGCCACAAGGCAAAGGAAAGTGACTTTAAAAAAATGGAGATGATAAATCAGGGCCTTAGAGCCAAAGGAAACATCTCTAGAAAAGTGAAGGAATGAAGGCAGTAAAACTTTCACATTCAAGAACATATTCTCATTGCAGTTTGGACTATTCAGGGCTGAGCATTGGATAGGACAGAGCTGACATATAGAGTATGGGAACATGCAATATACATTTCAGTAACCAGTTGACTTGATCCCAGATCTGTCATTACATACCTGCAAGTCAGAAGGATTGTCTGCTAAAAGCTGAGCACCCAACTTATCCTTGTCCCATGCATCGAGAATCAGTGACTTTCGGACCTTTTTAACAGCAGAATGCTAGATAGAATGATGGATGTTAGTATTGTTTTTGACAATATTTAAGACAGCATATTAAAACAAAGTTTATTTTTGCCTGTTTTCGTACCCTATAACCAGGTTCTTCATCTTCCTCTTTAAGAAGAGATCCTTCCCAGTTTCTTGCTTTAATACCTCACGTACAGTGGCGTAACTTCAGGCTCTGGGCCCCGATGCGAAAGCTCCAATGGGGCCCCCAATTATTTGCAAATCTTTAATAGTATTAGTCTTTTCTATGGCCAAAGGGACTTTTGGGCCCCCCTAGGCTGCAGGGCCCGGGTGCGATCGCAACCCCTGCACCTGTTGAAGTTACGCCCCTGCTCACATATATCTTCTTCAAGTTGGGCAAGAGACTGTGACTGAAATTATCCAAACCTAGTTTAGTTTGCACACAATATAATCATGGTCCTATAAATACATGAGGTAAATAATTTATAAAATATTTGTCCATACAGATGTACCCCACAAGGACAGTGGCATCATCTTAAAGCACATCAAAGGCCCTAGTCCAACTGCCTACTTGATTCTCTGTATTACAGGCTTTTAGTTGTGGTTGATCCATTTTTTTATTATTAAGAATATACCACAAAAGTAACCTGATAATGCTTTAAGCCTGATGAAGGAGTTGGATCAACTCCGTAACACATAGCTGATGTTTTCATAAAGGCTTTACCATATCTCCTCAGATTTTACATATCCTTGGCAGCGGTCCCCAGATCCAAAGTTTTATCTGCACTCCAATAATGTGTGGATTTTTCACTATTTCACTTTCCCTTCTGTAATAGATATGATGGTTGTGTGTGTAGTACACACAAATTTAATTGTGCAAGGGGCAGTCACCACAATTAATACGAGCTACCCACAACCCCTCACTGACATGCTTTGCCACTAGTCCAGCTTCATCAGGGGTACAGAAGCATAAAAACCAAATATTCCTGCACCCGTGATGACGTGGGATTGATAATGAAACATCTTCGATGGGATTTGAGGTCTTAAGTATTAGGTTTTAACAATAATGGTGTCTGTATCTTGCACAATTAGAGTGGCATATGCCATAGACACATCACCAAGATAACCATTACTGCGATAGGAGTTTAGAAATGGTGCTTTTAATTAGACTGAAATATTTAAAAATTCACACTTCGTGACTTAGGAAACATTTATTAATGTTGGATGTATCACAAGATTAAAGTAATGGTTTAATAATGCTAGATCATATGTGGAAGAAAGGTAAAATATGGCTTGTCCATTTGGGAATTATAAATATCTTTTACTAGATGGTGGCCCGATTCTAACGCATCGGCTATTCTAGAATACGTATGTAGTTGACATACTGTGACTGACAGAACTTGTTCAGTCAACGTGAGTGAATCATGTATAGCAGCACTATAGTATATGGTGGTACATTATATTACATGTATAGCAGCGCTATGGTATATGGCGGTACATTACAGCATATGTATTGCAGCACTACAGTATATGGCCGTACATTATAGTACATGTATAGCAGCACTATGGTATATGGCGATACTCCGCTCCCCACGGCCCCCCGCTCCTCCTGGCACCCGGTCCTCCACAGTCAAAGTAAAAATAAAAAAATCCTCAGTGAGGATACTCACCTGTCCGCCGGTTCATTCCACCTCTGTCTAGGTCCTACAGGCCTTTAGGACCTGTCGTTGCCTGGGAAACCGATCAGCTGAGGGGGAGAGGGAGGGCAGGATAGTGTCGAGGGGGCAGGATAGACTGAGTGGGGCAGGATGGTGGGGGGGGGCGGGGCAGGATGGAGCCGGCGGGCAGGGCAGGATGGAGCCGGCGGGGCAGGGCAGGATGAAGGACGACGCGGGGGGTGGAGGTGGGGGGGGCAGGACGGAGCCAGGTGGGGGATCTGGATGGTGGCCGGGGGGGGGGAATCGGGATGGTGGCGGGAAGGGGGAATCAGGATGTGGTGGGGGGCAGGATGGAGCGAGTGGGTCAGGATGGATGCGGGGGGGCAGGATGTAGCCAGCAGGGCAGGATGGCAGGGGGGCGCGGCAGGATGGAGCCGGCGGGGCAGGATGGATTGGGGGGGGGCAGGATGGATGGGGGGAGGGGGATCGGGATGGTGGTGGGGAGATCAGGATGGAGCGAGCTGGGCAGGATGGTGCAAGCGGGGCAGATGGTGGCAAGCGGGCAGGATGGTGGCAAGCGGGGCAGGATGGTGGCAAGCGGGGCAGGATGTGGCAAGCGGGGCAGGATGGTGGCAAGCGGGGCAGGATGGAGGCAAGCGGGGCAGGATGGAGGCAAGCGGGACAGGATGGAGCAAGCGGGGCAGGATGGAGCAAGCGGGGCAGGAGACAGGAGGAGCGGGGGATGAGATGAGAGCCGCGCAAATGTTAAATTTAAAGCCGTGCAGGTCTTTTGCATATGCGGTGCTCATTGGCCGCCGCGTCTGCCGGCGAACAATGAGCGGCCTGTGTCTGTCGCGCGATTTCGGCAACAGACGCAAAAATTCCTTAGACGATTATATAGTAGATACCTTCTTGTCATTCCTGTGATGGAACCCTACCATTATTGTATACTTTGAAATCAAAGGTATGACCATGAACTGCAGACAGGCTAGGTTGTCCAGAAACTAAGAAATGCTAGGTTGGCTTCCATAAATGTGAATGACACTGATGTCATCATAGAGTCCTTCAGCTCATACATGTCTCCTATAGCGGTTGCTCGGAAGACAAATAGCGATATCACGATATGTGCGTGCATTACCACACTCTGAATAAACACACAGTTCCTGAACAGAATGCTGCGCCTAAGATTGATGAAGCCTAAGATTGTCTGCAGGGCAGCAAGTGGTTTTCTGTAACATCTCTGAAGTGGCTACAACCACTGGCAAAAATTATGGAATCACCGGGCTCGGAGGATGTTCATTCATACATGGTGCAAAACTAAAGTCATTTCAACTGGTACCTTTATGGCTTTAAGAAACACTAAAAGAAATCAAGATAAAAAATGTGGTAGTCAGTAAGGGTAACTTTTTTCAGACCAAGCAGAGGAAAAAATTATGGAATCACCCTGTAAATTTTCATTCCCAAAATTAACACCTGCATCAAATAAGATCTGCTCATTAGTCTGCATCTAAAAAGGAGTGATCACACCTTGGAGAGCTGTTGCACCAAGTGGACTGACATAAATCATGCCTCCAACACAGAGATGTCAATTTAAACAATGTAGAGGGTTATCAAGAGGGTAAAGGCCCCATTACACACTACGATATCGTGAATGATATCATTGCAACATCACCGGTTTGGTGACATTGCAGCGATATCAAAACGACATTATTGCGTGTGACACGTATCAAAGATAAGTTGGTTGATCGTTGATTTATGGCCAGGATCATAAATCTGTCGTTGGTCTCCAATGAACGAGCATCCAGGGCCGCACAGCAAGCACTGAGAGCTGGTAACCATGGTAAACAGCGGTTAACTAAGCACCACGCTCTGCTTAGTTACCCACTGTTTACCATGGTTACCAGCGTTCTCGCTGGTCCTGATCGCTTGTGAGTCTGCCTGTTTGACAGCTCACCAGCGATCAGATCATGATGTCCCAGCGATCCCAGCCAGGTGGCATCGTTGGTGGGATCGCTGGGACATTGAAGCATGTAACGGGGCCTTAAATCATCACGCAATGTTGCAAAAGATGTTGGTTGTTCACAGTCAGCCGTGTCTAAAATCTGGACCAAATACAAACAACATTGGAAGGTTGTTAAAGGCAAACATACTGGTAGACCAAGGAAGACATCAAAACGTCAAGACTGGAAACTTAAAGCAATATGTCTCCAAAACAGGAAATGCACATCAAAACAAATGAGAAATGAATGGGAGAAAACTGGAGTCAATGTCTGTGACCGAACTGTAAGAAACCGCCTAAAAGAAATGGGATTTTCATACCGAAAAGCTAAACATAAGTCATCATTAACACCTAAACAGAAAAAAACAAGGTTACAATGGACTAAGGAAAAGCAATCGTGGACTGTGGAAGACTGGATGAAAGTCATATTCAGTGATGAATTGCGAATCTGCAGTGGGCAAGGTGATGATGCTGGAACTTTTGTTTGGTGCCGTTCCAATGAGATTTATAAAGATGGCTGCCTGAAGAGAATATGCAAATTTCCACAGTCATTGATGATATGGGTCTGCATGTCAGGTAAAGGCACTGGGGAGATGGCTGTCATTACATCTTCAATAAATACCCAAGTTTACATTGATATTTTGGACAGTTTTCTTATCCCATCAATTGAAAGGATGTTTGGGGATGATGAAATCATTTTTCCAAGATGATAATGCATCCTGCCATAGAGCAAAAACTGAAAACATTCCATGAAAGAAGACACATAAGGTCAATATCATGGCCTGCAAATAGTCCGGATCTCAATCCAACTGAAAATCTTTGGGGGAAGTTGAAGAAAATGGTCCATGACAAGGCTCCAACATGCAAAGCTGATCTGGCAACAGCAATCAGAGAAAGTTGGAGCCAGACTGATGAAGAGTACTGTTTGTCACTCATTAAAGGGATCCTGTCACCTCCAAAACGCCTCCTAAGCTATCAAAACATGTCCCTGCAGCATCCCATCACTAATCTCACACTCCTTTTGTCTCCTAAAAGCATCCTGTGAAAGTGCATAAAAACATTTTAATACTTACTCATTAGTGATTATAATTAGCAGGGGCTAGATTCTTTAGCCCCTAGGTCGGGTTATTTTGCAGCCTGAATGATCCACCCTCTCTCTGTCTGTGCTGCTGTGATGTGCAGCTGAAGACAGGACTAATGATTTGCATTCTGTGAGTTATAGAGAGGGGGAGGGTAAAGCCTGCACAAGCAGAGCACACAGACAGAGAGAGGGTGGATCCTGGAGCCTTCAAAACAGCCCGCTCTGGTGACTAAAGAATGTAGCCCCTGCTAATTATAATCACTAATGAGTAAGTATTAAAATGTTTTTATATACTTTCACAGGATGCTTTTAGGAGACAAAAGGAGTGTGAGATTAGTGATAGGATGCTGGAGGGACATGTTTTGGTAGTTTATGAGGTGTTCTGGAGGTGACAGGATCCCTTTAAGTCCATGCCTCAGAGACTTCAAGATGTTATTAAAGCCTGAGGTGGTGCAAGAAAATACTAGTGATATATTGGAGTGTTCTTTTGTGTGTTTGTTTTTCTTGATTCCATAATTTTTTCCTCAGAATTGAGTGATTCCATACTTTTTTGCCTCTGCTTGGTCTGAAAAAAAATTACCCTTACTTACTACCACATTTTTTTATCTTGATTTCTTTTAGGGTACCGTCAAGCCTAGCCATATTGGCGGAGATATCGCCAGCAACGCACGGGGGCGCGCACGTTTTTGGTGCCCCGCCAGCGTGCCGTCACGTGTTCACATGCGGTGATACCTTCGGCGACGCATCGGCGATGTCACAGGCGCCATCGCCGCTGGGGTGTTCACAAACCCCAGCGGCGATCCTGTAACATGGGAGCCTATGGCTCCCATCGCCTTTAACATCGCCGATCGCCATGTTACATGGAGCGATGTGTACACATCGCCCCAGAGTGCTCGCCTGGTTTCAGAGCACTGCTGAGAAAACAGGCGACCACTCTAAGGCGATTGTTAGCGCCGACATCGCCTCTTTACACTAGGCGACGCACCGGCGATGTCGGCGCAGATATTCCACGCCCCTGCGTCGCCTACGAAATCGCTGCCGATATGGCCAGGTGTGACGGTACCCTTAGTGTTTCTTAAAGCCATTAAGTTGCCATTTGAGATTACTTTAGTTTTGTGCCATATCTGTGATCTGCTTTTTTTCTACAACATTAAACAACTGAATGAACATCCTCCGAGCCCGGTGATTCCATAATTTTTGCCAGGGGTTGTACTACTAGATAACCATGACCAAGGTGGATCAAGAGAATACTGCTTTCATTTGTCCTATTCGTTTCTATCAGTTCCAGAAGATGCTCCAAAGAGTGACTAGTGCCTCTGCTACTTTCCAGAGATGTATGGACAAGGTGATGGGATACATGAATTTTCGTGAGGTCCTTGTCTAACTGTAAGATCAGATTGTATTTGGCCACACCCAGGGCCGTACTTGGAGTTCCTGATGCTCTAGGCACTTTCAGTGGTCGTGTTCCTTCCTGATCAGTCGGACTAAGCGTATGTGCACAGACAAAGCATTTTATATTTTCAGGCAGATCCGCTTGGTATTCTGCTTGAAAAAGCAACAAATAAATGCTAAAAGGAAAGAACTCACGCACGGCAATGTAAAAACTACTTGCTGTTTATATGTATTGTCTTTTGAGGGTTTTTTTTAAGTTTGCGTCCTGAAGCCTTTTTCATCTGAAGTTCAGCACTCAGGGGGTTCACAGACATCTGAAAGTGCCCATAGCCTTCAGATAGTAATGAAGACCTCCATGAGACTAAAGTTGTCTAAATCTGTGAGGATAGTAATATGGGGAATCTGATGATTGTCAGGGAAGATAAGGATACAGCATTTCTGATTACAGGCTGCATATCCTTTTGTCCTGTAAGGCTGCTTTCACATCACGTTTTTTTTCCTGTCCGTGGGATCCTACTTTTTGTAGGATCTCACGGACAGGAATGGACTCCACAGGAGGTGACTTATTCCGTGTCCAGGTCCACGATTTTCACGGAACCCTGACACAGAAAGCCCTAGACTGCAAAAATATTTTATATATTATATTATATATTTGACCGGCGGGCGGGAGATTTAAACCGCGTGGAAATGTGACAACCCGATCAGCTGAGCGATCACATGACCGCTCAGCTGATCGGGTTGCCAGGCAACCTCAGGTCCTTCAGTCCTAGGAGTGAGTGAGACCGCGCGAGACGCTGTTGGACAGGGGAGGATGTTTTTTTTTATTTATGTTTAACTCTTCATTTAGAGAATTTCACTTCCACAATGTATAAACATTGTGGAAGTGAAATTAAAGGGGAACAGAGCAATTTTAGTGTACTGAGCATGCTCAGTACACTAATATCGGGTCCGATAATCGATCCGATGTCTTCTCGGACCTGTGCTCCATAGGCCTCCACGTTAAAGGGGGCGGATCATGGATCTGATTTGGTCCACTGTGCCCGGAGCAGTCTCAGATTTTGGGCACAGGGAAAAACCAGACCGAATCGGATCTGACATAAAATCGGATGGCAATAAGGCCAAATCTGATCGATCCGTGCCCATAGAGATACATGGGGGCAAAATCGATTCTGTGGCTGTCCGATTTACAGACAGCCAGGGATCCAAAAAATCGTGATGTGAAAGCACCCTAAGTAACCTATCCCTACCTGTCCCTGCAGCTTCCAAAAACATCCCTAACCATCCATGTATGCCCTAACAGTGTACGTTGTAAGACACCGCCAGATACAGTGGGGAGCATGCAAGAGGGAGTCCTTCACAGCCCATTAGGGCGTAATCACACAGCCAGGGAGGGGAAACTGAGGACAGATCACCGCCCACTCAGTCCCCACACAGCAAAGACTGGATGCTGCAGGGCAGCAAAAATGTGAGTATCAAACTCATTTGGCTACAACAATATAGTACACTGTTAGGGCAAACAGGGATGGTTAGGGATGTTTTTGGAAGCTGCAGGGACAGGTAGGGATCCGAAATCCACATGACAGGTTCCCTTTAAAGGAGCTCAGATTTTTTCTAGGCTTCTGCGGGTACTACAAATGTTTTGTGACACAGTATTCCAAAATCGCAAAGCCTTGGACCACCCTCACCAAAGGGTATTCTACACGAGGAACAGCTTACTCCAAGAAGCTTGCAATGAAGTTCTAGTTCAAGGTAAATAAGCCATTCAGAGAGAGATGGACACACCTGTGTGATGAGGCCTTTGAAAAAAAAAAATCCTGCTTGATACAGGCACCATTGCTGGCCTATGTGGAGCCCAACAAACCATATGTACATTATGGTGGACTTTTCTTTTGAGGGGCTTGAAGCAGTGTTGTATCAGGAGCATAATGGCACCCTGTGACCAGTTTACTACATTGGTTAAGGGCCGACTCAGAGTGAGTGCAATAACCCAGCACTTTACTTGAGTTTCTAGCTCTAAAGTGGGCTGTGATGGACAAGCTGCATGACTACCTACAGTCATGGCCAAATGTTTTGAGAATGACACCAAAATTATATTTTCACATGATCTGCTGCCCTCTGGTTTTTATTTGTGTTTGTCTGATGTTTATATCACATACAGAAATACAATTGCAATCATATTATGAGTACCAAAAGGTTATATTGACAGAATGAGTTAATGCAGCAAGTCAATATTTGCAGTGTTGACCCTTCTTCAGGACCTCTGCAATTCTCCCTGGCATGCTCTCAATCAACTCCTGGACCAAATCCTGACTGATAGCAGTCCATTCTTGCATAATCAATGCTTGCATTTTGCCAGAATTTGTTGGTTTTTGTTTGTCCATCCGTCTCTTGATGATTGACCACAAGTTCTCATTGGGATTAAGATCTGGGGAGTTTCCAGGCCATGGACCCAAAATCTCTATGTTTTGTTCCCTGAGCCATTTAGTTATCACCTTTGCTTTATAGCAAGGTGCTCCATCATGCTGGAAAAGGCATTGTTGGGTGCCAAACTGCTCTTGGACGGTTGGGAGAAGTTGCTCTTGGAGGACATTCTGGTACCATTCTTTATTCATGGCTGTGTTTTTAGGCAAGACTGTGAGTGAGCCGATTCCCTTGGCTGAGAAGCAACCCCACACATGAATGGTTTCAGGATGCTTTACAGTTGGCATGAGACAAGACTGGTGGTAGCGCTTACCTCTTCTTCTCCGAATAAGCTGTTCTCCAGATGTCCCAAACAATCAAAAAGGGGATTCATCAGAGAAAATGACTTTACCCCAGTCCTCAGCAGTCCACTCCCTGTACCTTTTGCAGAATATCAGTCGGTCCCTGATGTTTTTTCTGGAGAGAAGTGGCTTCTTTGCTGCCCTCCTTGAAGCCAGGCCTTGCTCAAAGAGTCTCCGCCTCACAGTGGTGCAGAAGCACTCACACCAGCCTGCTGCCATTCCTGAGCAAGCTCGGCACTGCTTGTAGTCCGATCCCGCAGCTGAAACAGTTTTAAGATACGGTCCTGGCGCTTGCTGGTCTTTCTTGGGCGCCCTGGAGCCTTTTTGACAACAATGGAAGCTCTCTCCTTGAAGTTCTTGATGATGCGATAGATTGTTGACTGAGGTGCAATCTTTCTAGCTGCGATACTCTTCCCTGTTAGGCCATTTTTGTGCAGTGCAATGATGGCTGCATGTGTTTCTTTAGAGATAACCATGGTTAACTGAAGAGAAACAATGATACCAAGCACCAGCCTCCTTTTAAAGTGTCCAGTGGTGTCATTCTTACTTAAGCATGACTGATTGATCGCCAGCCCTGTCCTCATCAACACCTACACCTGTGTTAATGGAACAATCACTGAAACGATGGTAGCTGCTCCTTTTAAGGCAGGACTGCAATGATGTTGAAATGTGTTTTGGGGGTTAAACTTCATTTTCTAAGCAAATATTGACTTTGCAAGTAATTGCTGTTAAGCTGATCACTCTTTATGACATTCTGGAGGACATGCAAATAGCCATTAGAAAAACTGAAGCAGTAGACTGTTAAAATTAATATTTGTATCATTCTCAAAACTTTTGGCCATGACTGTATATTTAGTGCATTTCGAGGTTAATAATGACAACAATCTACTGACCTATGGAAGGCCACAGCAAAGCTTGATTTCTAGACATTAATGGCTTAAAGAGCTAGCTGTATACCATTTCAGGTACCAACATTGATGCCAATGCTCTGTTCCACCTGTCCAAGTAGATGTTAAAGGATGAAGAAGAAATAACCTGAATTGAAGTTCCAGCCCTAGAGGTGAAAGATGTGTCATCAATATAAAAGGGAAGATGGCTTGATCAGGGGGCTGTGCTACCTTCTTAGGAGTTCCAAAGTAAGCTCTTCCACCTTTGTTCTATCAGTTGACTAATATTAATGCAGGCTCCCTGCCTCAACTTAATCAAAATCAGTTTGAAAAGGTTGAACAGTAAGACCCTAAGTGGGGGTTTTCGATGATGGGAGAAAAGTAAAAGAGGCCTGAGAGGAATGCATGCATAACGACAATGGGCCCCCTGGTGTTGACCACAACTCTTGTAGCAAATTGGTTTTGGTAGCGCAGGTGGCACTGAAAGTTACTGCAAATCTTGTGCACAGTGTGTCCTGGTGAAAAGCATGCCTTTTTAGTCCACCCTCCTTGTCAAAATTACAAGTGATGGCCTATTGATATAGTGTGAATCGACTTTTTTCAATTCATTCTAGTGGTCACTGATCATTTCACAAAATATGCTCAAGCTTACCCCTCCAGAGACCAGAGAGCAACCACCGTCGCCAAAACGTTGTAGAAGAAATTCTTTATGCACTAAGGACTGATAGCATGCATCCATGCTGACCAAGGAGGAGATATCTAGAGACAGATAATTGAAATATTTTGTGAGGTTTGTAGGATCCAGAAGTCAAGAACCACACCATTTCATCCTCAGGGAGACCCTCAGCCAGAGAGTTTCTTCTTAATCTTGGGCACCTTGGATCCAAAACAGAAAGGACATTGGAGTCAACAAACAAGTCAATTGGTCCATGCCTACAACTGTATCAAAAATGAGACAACTAGTACCACACCTACTTCTTCATATTTGGAAGGGAAGCGAGACTACCAATGGATATCAGTTTTGGAGTGTCCACAGATCACTCATCTGGGAAGTACTACATGAAGTACATGTCACAGCTGAAGGAAGAATTGTAGGAGACTACAGATTGGCTGATCAGGCCTCTGGTCAAATGGGGAGGCAAAAGAAAACTAGTTACGACAGAGTCCACAACCACGTTTTGCAACCTAGAGTTAAGATCCTCATCCATCAGTTGGGCCTTCATGAAAAACACAATCTTGCTGATAGATGGCATCCAGAACCCTATATGGTGGTAGAAAAGTCGCCAAATTTCCAAATTTATAGAGTGAAGATTGAGAAGGGAGGTGGGGGTTTTAAGACCCATCCTCATTATCATTAGAATTTGCTGCCGGTAGGACAGAATGTTGCTTGTAACTGCCACAAAGCGCTGGATTCCATCCATCCACCTGATCCCCTCGAAGGAACCCCCGGGCATTGATCATTGGCCAATCCGTCCCTCCTGAAAGTACTGAGAGTGATTTCAGTGATTAATGTAGACAAAACTAAAAATTGAATTAATGACCCATGTTTTGTAGTCCAAGACCACACAGAACAGCCAGCTTAAGAAGATTCTCAAGAAAAGTGTAGTCCAACATCCAGCCTATATCACCACAATGCGGGGGGAATTTAGAGGATGGAGTTACCAAGGTAAGAAGTGATTGTCATGGAGCCCAAAAGTCAAGAGCAAGGGGGCAATGATTAGGTGTCTATGATACACACCAATCCCAAACGAGACACTAGGCCCCTAGGATGCTAACATATGACCAGATAAGGGTTATCAGTTTGCTATCCCACCATTTTAACTATATATGGCCATATTTACCCTAAAAAACAGCTATGTGGCCAGTAAGTGATTTGTGTATGACTGGTTGTAGAGGTAGTCAGGGTGCTTTATCATTAATCTCTACTTCCAGGTGATAAGTCTTCATTTTGTGCTTGGGAGCCTACAGCGACTCACCAGGGGAAGAGTGTAACACCTGTGTAGGGCATGACATGGTGTACAGAAACTGTGGCAGCTAGGAACAGACCGTGTTTTTCAGTAAGACATTAAGCCCTCCTTAATTGCATTTCCTTGTCAACCTGAGAGCGGAAGAGCAGTAGCAGAAGACAGGACTCATTGGTTGAGCAAGCTGGAGAAAAAGGGAGGAGCTAACTGCAGATAAGATTGAGTCGGTCAGCTATAATTTGAAAATGAGATTGATGATCCAGGACAGAAGTATGGAGTGTGCACTGACAGTCCAGTAGCTCCGTTTGACAGAATAATAAGCTGGAGCTGTACCACAACCAGAGACTAGCCAGGTTACCAGTAGCTGCCTATCCCCCACAAGTATTCCCATTAAGAAGACAAATACTGCTGCTAAACATTTGAACCCAGAAGCAGGGCTGTTAACAGTAAGACAGGACACCCGGGTATAACAAGAAGGGGAGTTTCTGCACAGACACGGCCTTACCCCAATAAGATTTAGGACCAGAGGGGTGAGCCGTCGCGCAACGGGGACACCAAATGAGGGGGTTTTCATATTTAGGTGTGGATAACTCCGTTGTCCGGTAGGGAGAGCTAGGGATAGAACAGGGTGACCTTTCCCCTCTCCCCTCCTTTAGCAAAAAGCACCATACCGTATGGCATAAAGGGAATACCTGCCTATATTAAAGTATTTAATAAAAGTTCAAATTTAGTAAGTATAACCTTGATATAGCTGCACGAATATTAGGTTTACTGATATCTTTTTATGGTGAGCATTCTCCTAGAGCTCCTAGCAAAAGTTGGGTGGAGGCACTGCGCCATATTGAGGAGAGAACTACCGGACACCATGCCCAAGAAGGCGGTTTAAAAAGGTACATTACACACAGGAACCCATATGAGGAAGATCGATTGCTACCACCTCTCACTCCTTCAAAAAAAATAAAACAAAAAACAAACAGGTCAAAATACGCAGAACTAAAGTTTACAGTCTGATACCTGGCAGAATGAATTCATGACACTCTATATACTTACCACAACTTTCAAGGGTCCATACTTTTTCTCCTGGGCAGCAAGAGCAATTTTAAAAGGTCTTGGTGTTCTAGGGGTCCCAGCAATGACTTCTCTATTATTGGGGTGCAAAGTCTGAAGGAAAAAATGTGTTAACGGTAAATAAAATGAATAAATAGCATTAACGTATCAGTTATGTTCACAAGTCAGGATAAAATCCTACTTCTGTTTGCAACAGAAGTCCAAGGGCTTTACCATCAGAATATTCCAGCGGGTGTGCATTAAAACTTAAGCCTTATTGATATTCAAACTTTGACTAAGTGACCTGCAACATATTTCACAGCTTTTTCCTGCAGTGCAGCCAGAAATCCACAACAAAAAACTTCAATGCAGGTTAATGGAATTATAAATCCTCATTCACATGCAGGAGATGCAGATTTCATGTGCATTTAGGTGCAAAATGTTAAAATTTGTGATGTGTTTTTAATATTTACCGGAGGAAGACTTGATTTTATTTGAATAGCTGAAACGCATTGTATACACATTTTTAATATATTGCAGTCACAACTCAGTACAACTATGACAGCCTTGTTCTGGCTCTCAGAGTTACTTTGAGACCTTCTGGCAAGTCAAAAGTTACTAGCAAAACATGGTGTACCATTGGTACGGAGTGGCGTTGGTATAAGGTGAAGATGCCAGAAGGTGAGTATATGACAGTGGGCACAGGACTTATGGTACCTTTACACGCCGCCACAACAGGATGGATACAACCCGCTACAGGCTACAAATGTAGCTTGTCGAGCCAATATCGCCCGTAGTAGCGGCGTCTGAAGACGGGACGACACAGCCGGCTACAGATACCTCAGTATCCGTGCACTGCCCATAAACATATGGCAACATCGCCGATTGTAGCGAGCTGTATCGGCGTGTAAAGAAGCTACAGAAGGGAACTCTGGACACCCGGCGATGTTGTCTGCAATGTGGCTAAGGCGTCACCCATGCTGCGTGATACCGCGCCCCTTCAGCGATCATTGGTGGAAGATGCTGCGTTACGATTGGCCCTTGCCTCACAGCCCTCCATCTTGGATGAGCTGTCCCTTCAGCACTACACATACGCGCCGTATGCACGATCAGATAGTAGTACAATTACGCGGACACACACTTGAACGTAAAATCATAAATGGCCCATGATCTACATACAGTGTGCACATCATATCAACATGAAAAACGAATAATGCGGGACACAGCGCACAAGTGTGTGTTACGTACCGCTCTGGCTTATTGCACAGCAGCTGCCGTAGAAGTGTTCCGGGTCTGGCAGTGCGCGCAGCGCGCACACAGATGCACACAATCCCATACCACATCGGAGGAGATTACCCAGTAGACAGATCAGAGCCGTGTTGTACGGACTGCACTGTGGGTCTGCTGCAGTAGGGGCCGCATAAGTGTGTCGGCCGAGTCTGCGTGTTGGCCTACTTATAAAGGTGCGTCACCCCCACAGCGGTCGTAATGACGTCATGACGTTGGTTTCATTTTCACTCTGCCTGCAAGGTGCCAGCCCCGCCTCTGCACACACCATAGCAGTCATGGCAGCCGTGCACCGCGCCGCAACATGGGGGATGGCGGAGCTGATCATCCTCATTGATCATTGTGACCGTCGGGACTATTGGGGCCACCATCACCACCGCCACCCCAGGCTGCGCAATCGGTGCACCGTGCGGCGGATCCAGCGGGCCCTGCTCTGCAAACTGGGGGTACAGAGGACAGTCAAAGCGATCCAAAAAAAGATCGCTGACTTGAAGCACAAATGCCCAGGTCGCATACTGGACATCCGTGCCAGGATTGGCAGGCTGCGTGGTGAGTAATTGTTGCCCCAAAACACACACCGCCACATGTGCATGTCCCACAATACACAAAAAATGATGGAAACATATGACAAGGGACAGTGTGGCCTACACAATCAAACACATCTTCACAGTGTTGTGCTCATCCAGTCAGCCCTAAAAATGGCTCACACGCACAGTACATGCATACAACATGAGTGTATGCATCCAGCATCACCTGGTTGATGCTAAGTAAGGCTGGGGTCACACATACTGATATCTGCCCACATATTGTTTGCACATCTCTGTTTGCAGTCAAATCATGGTCACATGTTGACATTTGGAGACAGCCTCAAAATGGAACAATGTGTCCATGCTTTCACTGCAACCAGAGATCTGTCAACAATATCTGGCCACATATCTGTGTGTGTGTGACCCCAGCCATAGCCGTCAAATAAATACCCACACAAGCTCTTTGTAGGACAACAATGTGTAGGCATGATCTTATTACGTCTTTTATGTTCAAATTTCAAACTAGATGCTGAATCCTCATCAGAAGAAGGGCCCCATGCCCCACCCCCAGGTGGCCCATCAAGAACCCCACCACATCAGCCTCAAGTGGCACCCTTGTCCCCAGGGGCAACACCTTCCCCCGGGCCTCAGGAGCCAGACGTCCCGTCAACCACCGGGACAGAGGACGTGGAGGACCAGTCCGCACCTGGCAGCCCGCTGGAGTGTGACCAGCTGTCCCCATCTGCCTGGCTGCTGGAGGAACACATCAACTCCCCACAGGAGGGCGAGGAGCAGCAAGTACCTGGCGGCCCAGAGGAGTCTTTGCCCCGTAGCCCAAGACCACTGTTACCCCTGAACCACATAATGTGGCCACGGAGCCCCAGCCCGGGAGTAACACCACCTCCCACTGTCTCCAGCTCAGTGGCGAGTCCTGGGGTGACCATGTCCCCACACAGTGACTATGGTGGTAAGTGTGTTATGTTGCCACACACACCCTGCACACTGTTGCTTCAATTTCATCTGGGGCCAAACAATTTATGTAAACAAAGTAAACCATGTTGGTTCTCCCTTTTTCCAGATGGTGAACGTGCGGGCTCATATGGATGGAGCTTGACCCCATCTCCCTCCCCGTCTGATGGTGAACTGGATTTGGAGGAACAGGGTAAGTGGATGGTTGCGGCCAGTCATGACTAACCATCAGCAGTGACGAGTCTGTACTAAAGTTTGTGTTTACTCCCAATACAGGTGCCCCTACCATGGAGGAATTCATCCAGGCCCATCAGGCATTTGTGGCCCGTTTGACCACGGCTCTACAGCGTGGCCTGCAGGACCTTGGCCGCCTGGCTCAAATGCTGGCGGACCTACACCCACACCATGGTTCACACCCATGAATTTGAGGGATGCATTGTATCCTGGCCAAACATGGCCCCACAAACAGTTGTCCTTGTTGGACCCTAAAATTTTCACACGTTGGCTTGTTGCCTTGCAAAAGTGAAAATATTGTGTTATTTTTTTTTTTTGCCCCCGTTGGGCTCTTTTCTTATAGTGTCCCACATTGGGACCATCACAAGTGTGGACCGGCTAGCCCCATCTGGCCTACAATCCCTATACTGTCCCACATTGGGACCATCACAAGTGTGGACTGGCTAGCCCCATCTGGCCTACAATCCCTATACTGTCCCACATTGGGACCATCACAAGTGTGGACTGGCTAGCCCCATCTGGCCTACAATCCCTATACTGTCCCACATTGGGACCATCACTAGTGTGGACCGGCTAGCCCCATCTGGCCTACAATCCCTATACTGTCCCACATTGGGACCATCACAAGTGTGGACTGGCTAGCCCCATCTGGCCTAAGCCTTCCTTGTATGATGGCAAATGTCTGTGACACATGTATGTTTACAATAAAATGCTGTTCTAACTTTGTTATACGCTCCTTCATGTGACCTTACTAATATTTGGTGACCAAAACTCACCATAACCTAACTATGTGAGGCACATCACAACATCCCTTTGTGAATGTGCTAAGACATTCCAAATGAACCGATGGTGATCCTGCTGAGCGAGCACTGGCCCATATTGTGTGGCTTGGGGAAACCTATTATTGGCCACAATTCCATTCACCCCCAAAAACCCACACAATCCTTATTCTGAAATGAATACACAATTGTGTTAATAAATAAAATTTATTCCAGCCTGGAATTAAAAATAAATTACAAATAATATAATGTAAGTGGAAAAAAAAATTTAAAAAAAACCACTAATTTTGGCCAAAAATCAATAAACAAAATATACATATAAAACCAAATTCGTGAAATTATAAAGTCCAGACTGCCAATTCTGTGCATTGGCTACTAGTGTCCAAATTACTCCTCTTCTGTCGGCTCTGACAATGCCGCATCCCCCCTCCTCTGAGGGCAGCCCCGACCTGCCCCAGAACGTCTGGTTGAACGACGATGTGTTGAGGGGGATGGGGTGACTGTGGCGGGGCCGGTCTTCTCACGGGCCGAGATGGGGCAGCTGGTGAAAGGGGCCACAAGGTGTGTTGCATGGGGGAGGGGACGTGGCAGCCCCATTGAAGGGCCCCATCCTCGGCAGCATCAGCGGCATTGTGGAACACCCTCAGAAGGATCTTCTTCTGGAGCGGCTCCATCCCTCGCATTCTGTTGCTCATGCAGAGGGCGTCGGGGTCAATGTGGGTCCGTTGTTCATCCAACAACACGCGTCGGGCCCAGGTCGCCAGCTCCGTCTCAGGTGGTGCAGGACGTCGGCGGCGACGGATCCCGGAGCTGGGACCTGGGCCTGGACCCACATCACTCGCCGCGCCCTCCTGCTCAGCCCCAGATGTCATGGGCTGAGCATCATCAGCAACAGAATCCTCGGCAATGGAGCCGTCCTCTTCTGGGGCCTGTGGGTGGGGAAAAAATAAAAACAAAAAAACCATTAGTGGAGGCAATATCAACTGTATACATTCACAACAGGACTCTATATACCACTCCCACACACAGCAAGCCCAACTACCAGAATGGAAAATGAGGAATAACACAGTAAAGCAAATAAGGTTCAAGACCCCAACACCAGTGGTTCTCCTGTACACTCACCTCGACCATTCCAGGAGCTCAGCTAAATACATAATTAGTTGTTTGTCACGTAGCCGTAATCCAATATTAGGACATGTCACCACAACACCTTGATACTGGGGGCTGTGCTGGCCAATGACACATATTGGGCACCTTCCCATTAGGACTCCTTTATGGTGAGAATCCACCCCTCACTCAATTACCTTTAACCCACTGGCAACAAAGCCAACACACATGTGAGACAGCACCATTTACTACATGGTACTATGTGGCTGTTTGAGAACAAACCACCTGCTATCTTGAAACCCTTAAATAACTAACCTAAACATACCAAGATGTTGTGGAAGAAGCAACATTGCAATACGGCTGGAAGCATAGAATAGAAAAGTCTGGTAAGTCAGGGAAGGAGGGCAGATAGATTGACACACCAAGGTGTGCCGCAGCAAGGAGGTAAATATGGCAACACATTTGGTGTGAAGGATTTATCGAAACACACATGTGAAGGAAACATTGTGGCCCACCACTGTCACACAATTACCCACCTCCTGTGGCGCAGGTGGTGATGCAGCCGGGCCTACATGGGACGCAGCAACGGGGCAGTTGGTGGTCGTTCGATGCGGGCGAACCTCGCCCAGGATGAAGGTGAAGAGGGGATAGTACCATAGGGTAGGTGATGGTACCTCCTCTGCTCCAGCCCCTGAGCGACGACGCTGGTACTGAATGTGAGCCCGCATGAACGCCGACCTCATGTTCTTGATCTTAAGTGCCACCATAGGCTGGTCCCACGTCTTGCCTACCCTTGGCTCCAAGCGATTTGCCAGAGCCACAAGACTCCTGTAGGCCTCGGCCCTCGCTGCCCGATTTTTATATTCGGGCAGCGAGCTGCGCCACAAACATTCGTGCCGCTGATACTCCGTGAGAAGCTGGGATTCCAATTCCACAGTACCCCTCGGCATCTGCCGATGAAAAATTCAAACAAAAAGAACACAGTCACAACACAAGGCATACCGACATTTCAAAACTTGCCACAATCATACACATAATCATTAACTTTCTACAGTGATCATCTATGCAGCTATTTTGTGGAGTTAAACTGGCCATGAGTGTGCCATTTTCTCAATCTCAGACCGCTACTAACTCAAACACATGTATGCTGCCAATATCAAGCCCCGGATATCGGTGTCCACCTACAGATGTTTCAAACATGATTTCTGTCCCCAATGTACCTATTGCAACACACCTTGACACGGTGTGTGCGTACATACCTGTAGAGGGCAACATGTGACCTAACACGTTGTGTGCTAACTAGTACCTGGCCAGTGTCCACAATGGTAAGGGGTCACTATATCAGAAAGGCGGGCTGGGTGTGTGGCAACACTGCACATACTACATGTAATGTGCACCCAGATGATCATGTAGGTGTTCCTCCAGACGTGGAAGTCCCATTTTAACACATGTACCCAACATCCCTGGAATGTCCGCCACAATTCTACCACCCCTGAAATGTTGATGTGAAGTACCAGCCAAAGAAATAACAGCGTGCTCTTTTACCATTGCCAAAAAGCAGAAGGTGCAATACATACTTACACTATATAAGTAGAGGCACTACCTGGCTACTGGGCGACACAGAATAAGGTTCACATATTTAATATTACGTGTTCAATATTTGCATGCCGCTTCAAACATCGCCATCCAAACATCGCCTAAGCTGCCTGTGCCAGAACCAGCTGCGTTCATTACATTTTCTTACAAACCGCTAAAGAGGCTTACCGTCAGAGCAACAGAAGTCAAACAGGACACTAGTAGCTCAATGCACATCGACGTCTGGACACGGAGCAGTGGCCATTGACCTGCCTTTATAGTCCGGGACACCAATCACAGCGGACACAATAATGCACATCCTGAAGGGGCACCTGGGTGCGGATTTGCCTTCCGCTAATTGGTGGAGATCGCAGAATCGTGATAGGTTGGCGGCCCTTTAAAAGTTGCCCATCCCGCCAAACATTACGCTTGCTGGCCAGACCCATTAGGTAAGTTTTTGTGGACACACATGGAATTGGCGCAGGGTGGGGTGCATATGTTGATGTTCTTGGAGAGCGCCGGAGACTGGTGTAGCGGCCGATATAGGGGTTTGTATTTTTGGGGACGACATATAGTGTAGTGTGTGGGTTAGGATACGGCATTTTGTGTGGGCCTTGACACTTTTGTTGAGATACATTGCTGTGTTTGTTTGCAGACAACATACAGGAGAATGGATGCATGACTGTAGACGGAACTGTGTCACTCATGTCGACTGGATCGATTTCTGCATACTGGTTGTGGCCAATGGAGACTGTGTTCAACGGGAATGGGATGACCCAGGGCTTTGAGGTGTTGGGCGCCAGACATGGCATACATGTGTATTTAAAATGACACCTTCAAAAAACAATTACACCATGGGTAACCATCCGCAGTCATGTGCAATGTGGTTTGGTTCATGTAGCCTTCCTCAACCTTCCATATCGGGGTACGTCACATTCGTTATTCTTCTCATTTTTACTGTAATCAATTGACATTATGGGCTGTGTCATGGATTATGGGACCTGTTTGACCAACATTATTTGTGACACATGTCCCTTTCTAACTCACCTAGGTGCAGATGTGTGAATTTTGGGAGCTCCCATTGACGTTGATGTAGAGGAGGCCACTCTCAATCGCCGTGTGCCATGTTGTTTGGGGTGACTACTGGGTGTTTGCCGTCCTTGCTTCAGGGTTGTGTTTTGGGCCCACACAAGAGATCCCATCCTCTTGGCTATAGTGTGTAATGGAAAAGAGGTGTGGGTTGCTGAACCTGCTGACTTGCACACATTTTGGTCTATGTACTCATGTTGTGCTTTCACATCTACAGGTGCTGATATTGAGGATGCAGAATATCCATGACCGCAATGTTATCGTGGCTCTTGCGTTGGTGGAAGAGCAAATGTGGTATCAGGATCGGTATGAAAGGTTGATGAGGCGCAGACAGCGGCGGATGTGGACCCGTGATTGGCTTCTGAGGCGGGAAACCCGGGGCCACATGCAGCTGTTGCGGGAGCTGGAGCTTAACTGTCCTGATGATTACCGAAACTATCTCCGTATGCCCGAGGACTGTTTCACCTTCCTATTGGAGCGTGTAGGGCCAATGATAGCGCGTCAGGACACTATAATGCGACCATCAGTATCAGCTGCTGAGCGGTTGGCGATCACTTTGCGGTTCCTGGCTACAGGGCAGTCCATGACATCCCTCACATACGTGTCACGTGTCTCCCTGCCCCTGCTGAGCCGCCTGATCCCTGAAACGTGTTGGGCCATCTGGAGAGCTCTGCAGCCAGCCTACATGAAAATGCCATTAACCGCTGCAGAATGGCTGGAAGTGGCCCAAGGGTTTGAAACCCGGTGGAACTTCCCCAACTGTGGCGGGGCATTGGATGGTAAGCACGTGAGGATTACCAAACCTGCCCACTCTGGCTCTTTGTATTACAATTACAAAGGGTATTGTAGTATAATCCTCATGGCTGTAGTAGATGCCAACTATGAGTTCCTCTACGTGGATGTTGGAATGCCTGGTCGCAACTCAGATGGGGGGGTGTTTGCCCTAAGCTCCTTGGCAACACTACTAGGGAATGGTGGGCTAAACTTACCCTCAAATGAGCACACGACCGAACATCTCAACTTTGCGTTTGTGGCGGATGAAGCTTTCCCACTTCAGGAACACCTACTGCGGCCATATCCCCAGAGGGCCCTTACTTCTGCGAGACGCATTTTCAACTACCGGCTATCCCGGGCCCGCCGAGTAGTTGAAAATGCGTTTGGGATAATGGCCAATAGATTCCGGATTTTTCATACACCTATACATATGAAACCGGAGTCTATTGACGCGGTAGTGGTGGCCTGCTGTGTGCTACATAACTTCCTGCGTCGTAGGGATAGGGCATCATACACGCCAGGAGGTTATGTAGATAATGCAGACGCTACAACAGGGGAGCTCCGTCCAGGGTCTTGGCGTGATGAGGCCCATGTGATTGTGCCACTCCAGCCGCAGAGCCATGGCCGCACTCGGCAGGAGGCCAGGGACAGTAGAGAAGCTTACTGCTCCTACTTCAATGGGTCTGGTGCAGTGAGCTGGCAGGACCAGGCCATATAATGTGGCTGGCTCTGGGAGTTGCTTTTTGTGTTTTCAATGGAGGTGACAGCAGGTTAGCTGCACCCCTTTAATGTTTGGTTGACCTTTTCCATTCTCTTTGTTTGCATTATGTGCATGAGTTTTCATTATGTAGTTATTTAGTTAGTTAGTTTAGGTTATTTTAGTATTTTTTCCATGCACAGTTTGCAATGTGTGGTGATTTGCTTATCCATTGAATTTGCCTGATTAATGTCACCTGCTCTTGAATTCTACAATGTTTTTACTTCATGTATATTTTGTTTGCACAAGACAAGGTCAAGATTCATGCAATATATTAAACCTTTTTCTGTTGGATCCAACATCATCTGTGTGAGCCTGATTACTTGGTGGAGGAGGGCAATGTGAT